>JAREIK010003856.1:876077-903401 GCA_029783825.1 Sapria himalayana
AGAGGAAGAAGAGGAAGAAGAGGAAGAAGAGGAAGAAGAGGAAGAAGAGAAAGAAGAGAAAGAAGAGGAAGAAGAGGAAGAAAGAAAGAAAGAAAGGGAAGAAAAATAAGAAAAGGAAGAAAAAGAAGAAAAAGAAGAAAAAGAAGAAAAAGAAGGAAAAGAAGAAAAAGAAGGAAAAGAAGAAAAAGAAGAAAAAGAAGGAAAAGAAGAAAAAGAAGAAAAAGAAGGAAAAGAAGAAAAAGAAGAAAAAGTAGAAAAAGAAGAAAAGAAAGAAGATGAGGAGTAAGGATAATAAGAATAAAAAAAGAAGCAGAAAAAAGATAAAGAACTAGAAGATGATAATGAAGAATGAGTCGGGGAAGAAGAAGACGAAGAAGAAGACAAAGAATAAGAAGAAGAAGTAGAAGTAGAATAAAAATATGATGAAGAAAAGATAAAGAATAAGAAGAAGATATAAAAGAATAAGAAGAAGAAGAAGGATAAGAAGAAGAAGAAGAAGAAGAAGTGAAAGAAAAAGAAAAAGAAGTAAAAAAAATTTGAAGAAGAATGAAAAAGAAAAATAAGAAGTTGAAGATAAAAAATAAAATCAAGTAAAAGATGATGATGCAGAAGAAGAATAAAAAGATAATGATGCAGAAAAAAAATAAGTAGATAAAGTAGAAGAAGAAGATGAACAAGAATAAGAAATATAAATAGAAGAAAAAGGTAGAGAAAAAGAAGCAAAAAGAGAATAAGAAGAAGATGAAGAAGATGAATAAAAATAAGAAGAAGAACATGAAGAAGATAAAGTAGAAGAGTAAGAAAAAAACAAAGAAGAATAAGAATAAGAAGAAAAAGGTTAAGAAGAAGAAGATGATGATGATGATGATTAAGTAGATGAAGAAGGAGAAGAATTAATAGAGCACAAAGAAAAAGAAGAAGATTAAAGAGAAGAAAAAGGTTAAAAAGAAGAAGAAGTAAAAGAAGAAAATATTGAAGAAGAATAAGAAGACAGAATAAGAAGAAAAATAAGAAAAAGAAGACAAAAAATTAGAAGTAAAAGATGAAGAAAAATAAGAAGAGAAAATAAAGAAGAAAAATAAGAATAAGAATAAGAATAATATAGAAAATAAGAAGAAAAATATTAAGAAGAAAAAGAAGAAAAATATGAAGAAGAAGAAGAAAAAGAAGAATAAGATGTTTATTAATAACTAAAAGATGAAGAACATAACGATGATGTAGATGAAGAAGAGGAAGAAAAGAATAAGATAAAGAGGTAGAAGATGAAGAAGAAGAAAATAAAGATGAAGAATACAAAGAATAAAATGATTATGATGATGATGATGAAAAAGAAGAAGAAGAAGAAGAAAATGAAAAAGATAATGATGATGATAAAAAAAAGTACATGAAGAATAAAAATTAGAAGAATTAGAAGAAGAAGAAAAAGAAGAAGAATAATAATAACTTGATCAAGAAGACAAAAAAAGAAGAAGAAGAGGAAAAATATTAGAAGTAGAAAAAGTAAATAAAGTGGTGAAAGAAGAGGATGAAGATGAAGAGGAAGAGGAAGAAGAAGAATAAGAAGATGAGGAGGAATAAGAAGAATAAAAAGAAGAGGAGGAAGACAAAAAATAATAAGAGTAAAAAGAAGAAGAAAAAGAGAAGAAGAAGAAGGGAAATAAGAAGTAGATGATGAAGAAGAGTAGGAGGAGGAAGAAGAATAAGAGTAGGAGGAAGAAGATGAAAAAGAAATAAAAGAAGTCGAGGAGGAGGAGGAAGAAGAGGAAGAAAAATAATAAAAGTGGAAGAAGAAGAAGAGGAAGAAGAATGAGAAAAGTGGAAGACGAAGAAGAAGAAGTAGAAGAAGCAGACGGAGAAGAAAATGTTGAGAAAGAAGAAGAAGAATAAAAAAAGTAGAAAAAGAAGATGAAGTTATTGGAGAAGAAAAGAAGAAGACAAAGTAAAAGAAGAAAAAGATGATGACAAAAAATGAGAAAAAAAAGAACAAAAAGTAGATGTAGAAGAAGAATAAGAAGAATGCAAAGAAGAAGAAGATGGAGAAGATGAACAAGAAGAAGAAGAAGTAAAAGAATAGGAAGAAGTAGAAGAAAGATGATGAAGCAGATGAATATGAAGAAGAGCAAGCGGAAGAAGATGATGATGAAAAAGATGAAGATGAAGAAGAGGAAGAAAAATAGGATGAAGAATAAGAGGAGGAAGAACAAAAATATGAAGAATAAGAAAATGATGAAGAAGAAGTAGATGAAGACAAAAATAAGAAGAAGAAGATGATGATGATGATGATGATGATTAAGAAGAAGTGAAGAAGAATAAGAACAAGAAAAATAAGAAAAAATAATAATTGAAAAAGAAGAATAAGTAGAAGATGATGAAGAAAATGAAGAGAAAGAAGAAGATAAAATCAACAAAGAAGAACAATAATAATAAATAGACAAAGAAGAATAAGAAGAAGAAGAAAAAGAAGAACTAGAAGCAGAAAACAAATAAGAACACGAAGAAGAATAAAAATAAGATGAAGAAGAAGATGATGATGATGATGATGATGAAGTAGAAGAAAAAATGATGATGAAGAAAAAGATGAAAAAGACAAAAAGAAATGGAAAAAAAAATATGAAGAAGAAAAAAAAAGAATATGTAGAAAAAGAAGAAGAATATGTAGAAGAAGAACAAGAATATTACAAAGAAGATGAAGAAGAATAAAAAGATAAATAAGAAAAAAGAAGAAGAAGCAAAATAAGACGAAGATGATAATGATAAAGAAGAATAAGAAGAAGATGACAAAGAAAATGAAGAATTATAATAATAATAAAGAAGATAAAGAAATAGAAGAAGGATAAAACAATAATAATTAGAAGAAGAAGAAGTAGTAGTAGTAGTAGTAGTAGTAGTAGTAGAAGAAAAATAAACAAGGATTAAAAAAAAGTGGAATAAGAAGAATTAGAAAAAAGAAGAATATTATGAACAAGAAGAAACAAAAGAAGATGAAGAAAAAGAACAAGAAAAAGAGGAAAACGAATAACAAGTGAAAGAAGAAGTGGAAGAAGAAGAATAATAATAATAATAATAAGTTAAAGAAGAAGGGGAACAAGAAAAAGAAATAGAAGTAGAAGAAGAAGAAAAACAAGAAAAAGAAAAAGAGGAAGAAGAAAATGATGATGAGGAGTAGGAAGAAGAAGAATAAGAGGAATAGTAAGAATAAGAATAAGAGGAGGATGAGTAGGAAGAAAAGAAGAGGAGGAGTAGGAAGAAGAAGAATGAGAAGTAAAAGAAGAGGAAGAAGAAATAGAAGAAGAAATAGAAGAAGAAGAAGAAGAAAAAGAAAAAGAATAATAGAAGAAAAAAATGAAAAAGAAAAAAAAGGAGAAGAAGGATTAATATATAGATGAAAAGATGGATATATATTTATAGATAAATAGAAATATATAGATAGTGAGATAGATAGATATATAGATTAAAATATAGACAAATAGATAAATAAACATCACTATAAGAAAACAAACAATTAGAAATGAAAAATAGAAATGCCCAATTTCCATCATTAATTAGTGATGCAATTTTTTTGAGTTGTTTATATCCATCTCTAATTTCAACATCAATTGGGATGTGGATACACTTGTGTGGTATTTTTCAATGGAAACTTATGTATCCATGTATTTTTATAAATAGATTTCATATACGTTTCTACTTTTAGCATTGGAAATTATTCCATTGCTAAATGAGAAATGACATATGTATCCATTGCTATATCATTCAAAAAAAATATTAGTGATGGAATAACCCACTATTACTAAGTTCTATCGCAAAGTTACTATAATTAATTTATCAAAAACACTTTGAAACTTCGAACATTCTTAGGGTTTTGTGAAAATTTCAATTTGATTCTTATTTTTTTTTTGAATCATTTATTGATATTTTATTTTCGATATATTGATTGATGCACATTTAATCCATAATTGAGGTTTGAAATTATGATTTTCATTTTAGTCCATATGTATTGTATTCAGAAATATGTGTATTTGTGTATTTTGATGTTACATTTAATTTTCTTTTTATTTTTAACATTCATATTGTGTTCTATCATATTATTTTGTTAAATGATTATAATTGTAATTAATAAACTATACATTTTTTAGTTTTCTGATACGTGAATTTTAAAAAATTTTGTGTAATCTAATTAGGTATGAATTTTTTGTGCATTTTGTTATTTACCTTTTGTTGTGATTTTTATAATTAATTTGTATTTTGTCTCCTTCCTAGAATTACATGAAATTTTATATCTTGTAGTAATAGCTCAATCTTAACAATAAATAATTTATAATTATTATAACAAATACTATAAAATTATTTCTAATATAAATTAAAGTGGAAATAAATTATGAGGGTATGCAATTGGAATGGTGAAATATAATGGACAATTATAAAACTAAATAAAATTATAAGCTCATTTAAACATTTATATAGTTCCTAAAACTATATTTCATTAAAAATGCAATAAAATTAATAACACCTACTCTTTTCAAAAATATCTAAGATATTGGAACAACCTATCTTATCTGAATTTAATCCAAAATTATTTAATAATGATTTTACTACAATTTATTTGTTAAATTTATGTAATATCATAAATATATTAATACATCTTTATTACAAATAGATCTTTATCTAAATTATTATAATTAAAAAAAATTTATGTTAAGTGTTATAGGAAAGGAAAACTTTCTAAGACCGGATCGTCTAATGGATGAATGTAATAGTGAAAGATGGGGGTTTGACTGATAAATTTATAGAGAGGATTTATGAGTTTATTGCATTTACTGAAAAATAACTTGAATTTATGGATGAAACACAATTAAGATGCCCTTGTAATGCCCATAAATATCAAAATCGGAGTTTCTATGATGTGGACACAGTCCAATATCATTTAAAAAAAATGGATTTGTTAGAGACTATCTTGTTGGGTATAAACATGAAGAATTAGATGTGCTAAAAATAACTCAGCATTATATACATAGAAATATTAATTCAAAAGCTTCAATGGAATTTGGTAATCCCAATGATACATGTGAAGTAATTTAGAAGAATGTTATTAGTCCTTCATTAAATCTGAATATTACTGATGATATCCTAATATCATCAAAAAAATAATTTTATCAAATACTGAAGGTTTCAAAATAAGATGTTTGGGAAGGTAATTCATATGGCCACTCAAAGTTATCTATAATAGCCAAACTAATGAATTTAAAGGCAAATCATTATTTTTTAGAAAGGTGTTATAATATAATATGTTTGTTGTTATCTGAATTGTTACCAAAGAATAATATCATGAGAGATAATTTTATAGTATAAAGAAGTTAATGCTAGATTTGGGTTCCTCTATGGAAAAAATGTATTTCTGTATTAATGGCTCATGATATATAGGGGCTTAAATAGTAAAGCAATTGCATATAATTTCTGCAACTATCCTTAGTACAAAAAAAATATAGCATGCAAAAGGTAGAAAACAAATATTCCTCACAAGAAGATGTATTATTTCACATTTAATCCTCATTTGCAAAGATTATTTGTATATGATACTACTACTAATGACATGAGTTGACATAAAGAGCATGTTATTGAAGATAGCATGATGTGGCATTACTCAGATTCTCATTATTGAAAATATGTTGATGATTGTCATTGATCTTTGATTGATGAAAGTTGAAATATTAGATTAGAGCTATGCATAGATGGATTTCAACCATTTGACATACATGGCTAAAATACTCTTCATGACTGGTTATTATTACACATTATAATTTTCCATCATGGAAATAAAAGAAAGATGAGTACATATTTTTGTGTTTTATCGTGTCAGGTCTAAGAAATCCAAAATAAAAATTAGATGTTTTCTTGTACCCCCTTATAGCATAGCTCAAAAAATTGTGGGATGATGGTGTTGAAATATATGATATATCTAGAAAGAAAACTTCAAAATATGAGCAACACTTATGTAGAATATAAGTGACTTTCCTACATATTCAATGTAGTCATGATGGAGTACTATAAAGAAATTAACTTGTCCTTATTGTATGGAGGACTCATATACATTTTTTCTGAGAAAATGATGAAATAATTTTTGGTTTGATAATCACCATAAATTCTTACAAGTAGAACATCCATTTTGGATGAATATTGATGCATTTAAGAAAGACCATAAAGTCATTAAAAGTGCACCATCTTTCAGATCAGGTGACGAAATATTGGAAGTAATTGAAAGATATCAATTCAATAACATTATGGATATTGATGTAGATTGCGTTAATGAACAAATTTTAAAGAATTGTCACTGTGGTTGGAATAAAAAAAATATCTTTTGTGATTTCCCTTGTTGGAGAATTAAACTTATTAGACAACTTAGATGTGATGCATATTGAAAAAAACATTTTTGATAATATTTTTAATACTATAATGAATGTGGAAAGAAAAATAAAAGATAATATTAATTCAAGAGAAGATTTGAAAAAGTTATATTCATGTCCAGAATTACATATCAATGAATCAACAAATAAATTTTCGTAGGCTTGTTATAGTATTAAAAAGGATGCAAAAGAAGCTCTGTACAAATGGCTGATGGAGCTCAAATTTCATGATCGATAAGCATCTAACATGGAAATATGTGTTAATATGAAGAAGCATAAGTTAATTACGATAAAAAGTCATGAGTATTACGTGTTCATGCAAAGCCTAATACCCATAGTATTACAAGAATTACTTCCACAAAATGTTTGGAAAGTATTGGCTGAAATAAATATTTTTTAAGGATTTCACTTGTAATATCATAAGAAAGGAAGAAATAGAACAATTATAAAATTCATACATTATTCTATGCACACTTGAGAGGTATTTTTCTTCCTAGCTTTTTCGACTCTATGGAATATATTCTTATCCACCTTATGAATCCATGATAGTAGGCCTTGTACAATACAAATGGATGTATCCATTTGAGATGTAATATATATATTTTTTGTTAATCTAAAAATTGTAATGATTTCATCGAATATTTTTTGTTCTAATATATATTTATTTCAGATATCATAGAAAATTAAAAAAATAAGTTTTGATATAAAGAAAAAGTTGAATGATCACTATGTAATGCCTACTTGGTTAAAAAGGCTTTGTCATTTTGTGCACACTACTTTGGTCATAATTGTATAATCTGCATACCAAATTATCACTAAATAATGTATATTGTATGAAGGATGGATCATAAAAAAAAGATATGCTTTCTATTTTTAGACATTTAGGTAGATCATATGGTAGAGCAACATCAAAATATTTTTTGGATGACCTAGAGTATCTTAATGTGTACACATATATTTTGGTGAACTACAAAGAAGTTATACCTTATATTGAGTAAGAATTTAAATAATTTTGTATTCTTTTTAATTTGTCATTGTATGTGATATAATATTGTAAGGCAAAGATAATTTCATATTGTTGATGATTCAATTGATGCAAAGCATGAATAGGATTTTGCAAATTAGATTTAAAAATTTTTTTGTATATAACTTATCATTCTTGGTTTTAAATAGTTATATGCAACATTATATATGTATGAATTTTATTTTATCATTTTGTATGTACAATTTTGTTCATCAAATATATGTAACAAATAAATGAAGGATCTTGCAAAAGGACCATTATAAAGTTTAGAGACATATCTTATACATTACATAAATAGATACAAATTTCACACTTTAAAACATGGTTCAAATAGAGCTAAAATGCATAGTGGTGTTTTCATCAAGGGGTATAACTATACTACATCTACTACTAATGTTCAAAGTTGACTAATTGAAATTCTACATGTGGAGTATCATGCTTTAACAATTAAGATGACTATTCTATATAAGTGTGAATGGTTTGATCCTATTCCAAATATGAGTACTAGAATTCATAATTAATACAACTTTGTTGATGTGCACCTTAATAATATTATCGTAAGTACAAGCCATTCATTCATGGTACAAGCCAAACAAGTGTGTTATACTACAAACCACAAGAAGAAATCTATGTCATTGGTGGGAAATATGTAAAATAAAACATAGATCAACTATTGAAGTAGTTGAAAAAGTTATTATGGTCACTCCATCATGTTTATTAGCATTTCAAAAGAATATTGTAGAACATCAATCAATCATTCATGGAGTAGATGATGAGCGTCAAACTTTACTTGGTGAAGGTAGAAATTAATTGTTTATTGATGATAACAATGTTGAAAAAGATGATGAATTAATTTCTGAATCAAATGACAATGAATATGTTGATAGAGATGATTTTTTAGAATTTTCTGATGATGACTAGAAATTCAATAACTGCCTTGTTATTTTCTCATTCTCATTTTCTAATCTTTAAAATGTGGATGTTAATTTAAAATATTTTAATTACTTTTTCTAATATCAATGGGTTTATCATTATATTTTGTTATTATGACATTTTTATTATATTTGTTTATTTTCTCTGTATATTATGATGTTCATGTAACTTGATTTAAGTATGAGAGTAAATCATTCAAGTGGCCAAGGATCTCAATGTGTGAGGAGCAGAGGAAGTCAACTAATAGTACATTGAGGAGGAAATCTACATGTATTCAGTGATGATAACACTATAAATGTCTTTCTACATTCTCCTATCAGTACAAAAAAAACTTTGGTATCACCTCATCATGACATACATGGATTTACTACCACAAATATTCCATCTTTGTCTCATTTTCACCAGAAAAAACTGATAGTTCAATTTTATTTATCTTATGAGGCCCATGCATGGTACTGAAGTAGCTGCACTAGCAGGATATTCATAATCCATAATTTACAAGACAAGTTATGAAAAAATCTTCATTCATCCCATAATTAACAATAAACATTATATAGCCTTTTAAAATTTACTACATGCATTCATTATCTTTTTTTATTTTTTTTCATTTCAATTAAATATAAAATAATATTTTAATGAAATTATAAGTATATTATTATTTTTAAATTTTGGTATTTTATAATAATAATAACATATGATATTTTTACTTATTGAATATTATCATTTAGAATAAAAATATATTTTTTGTTAAAATGTTTTGGATAATAAATATAAATTAAATAAATTTTATCTTAGTAGCAGCAAAAAATGTGTATTTTATTTATATGTATATGTACGTGATGATTTTAATTTACTTATAAGTTTATCCCTTCTGCTTCTCATATAATCAGAAAGTTATTTATGGAGAAACTAGTTGCATAGGGTATACAGTGGAGCAAAGTACCTCTAAGTATGAAAGAATTTTATTAGTAAGAATTTGAGGTACATTTTTAATGCATTTACTTATTTTTCAATTTGGTCTAATTTGATTTACTCTTAAAATAAATTCATTACAATGTTTTATTGTTTATTTAGTATTTCCAGAAAAAGTACAAATGGAATGCTTTGGTGGTCATGGTGAAGGATACATGTAAATATGCGACAAGTGTGAGATACAATGAGATGCTTGGTAAATGGAAAAAAATGATATATATGAAAAGCCTAATAGTGTCCCCTTTAGTATTTGGATAAATTAAAGTGGTGAGATTACTAGAATAGTGAGTAGTTCAAGAGTTTGTACCAAGTGGCCTCACACAATCATAGATTAGAGAGAGAAGGTGAAAGATTAGGACCTTCAAAACATATTGATGTTCATTGGTAACCTGCCAATATTCAATAGATTTGGTATAATTATTTTTTTTTGTTAATATTTAAATTTTTAAAATTCAAAAAATAATATCTGTGTGATATTGAATGACGTACCTTAATAGCATCTAATATTTATTTTTAGGAGGCTGAGTTGGTACATCCACCAACAGCATTTGTGGTATTCAAGCGAATGCACAAGTTGAATGATAGATCAATTGTGAACAAGTGCTCAAATTATATAGATGTTTCATTTGACAATTACAAATAATAAATGAAAAAAAAAATTAAAAATAGATTATTTGGCATTAACTAAAAATAAATTACAAACTCAAGCATATTTTTTTACAATAACTGATGATTTATTATTTATGAATTCATTAAATTTAATGACTAACTTTATTTTTATATTATTTGTTAGTAGCAAGGGAATAGTTTCTTGTGCTAGTATAAAAATTTCATTTAATATATTAATTGATGAGCTATGTTGTATTTTAATAATTATAAAAAGCTATGAAAAATATGGTTACAATTGCTTCACAATTGACATAACCTTCTACATATGCACAAGAGATTGATGTTGCACATATTTACCTTTAAAGGTTGTCGAAGTGGAGCCAAAAAAAATAGTGAGTGTATGATCTTGGTACCCATGCATCGATATTTTATCCAAGTTCTATTTGGATTTCATCATCTTCATCTTCCAATTACAATAATATATTTGTTGAGAGGTTCCATCAGTAGATGTGGGAAATTCAAGATACATTACAAAGGAAAAATTAGTAGCTACAACAAAAGAATAAAGAAATGCAAAAGAAAATTGAAGAAATTAAAAAAAAAAGTCTAGAAGATTGAAAAATGAGGATGAAATGCAACATAAGATTTTGAAGATAGACAAAATAATGTGCAAGTTGGCATAGACATTATTTATTTTTCATCATTTTGAAAAGAAATCATCCAAATCTATAGAGGAAAATACTCATCAAAAGAAGGCCTCATATTAGTTTTTGGTGTGTTATTAATTTTTTACAACATATATTTTTGATCCAAAAATATGGGTTTTGGGTAAATATTGTTTTAATTAGGTTATAAATTGTGTACTGAAATTTATGGACATTTATATTTGTTATCTAACATTTTATTCTATAATGGATATTATGTGAATGTTATTTGATGAATAATATGTGGACGTGAATATTTGGTTGTACGTCATAAAGTTTATGTATGTACTTGTTTATTGTATATAACATATAGAAATTGCACAAATAGAACTAGTTCCTATTGCAAACAATAGAAATGGAATTTTTTGATTCTAAATCCATTTCTAAATAGAAATGGATAATGTGTTTCTTTGATAATCTGTTGCTCATTTAGAAATAGACTATAAATTTCTAATTTTATGTTGCAAAATTAGTGTAAAAATCCAAGATCCTTTTCCCATCGTAATATTTATAGATAGATTTTTTAATTGATATTTATAGAAAGGTCATTGTGTAATCCGTTTCTATAATTTAGATAGGAGCTATATAAAAATAAATTCTTTCCATTTTTAAATCCTTTGATATGGTTAAAATAGAGAAGGAATTAGAAATGAACTAGGGCATTTCTGATTCCGTATTTTCTTGCGGTGCATATAGATAGATGCATAGATATAAATATAAATAGATATATAGATAGATAGAGAAAGAAATTGTCATAAAAATAGCTAAAATATAGGTAAATTAAAATATAGACATAGATTGATAGACATATAGATAGATAGATTGATAGACATATAGATAGATAGATTGATAGACAAATAAATAGATAGATGACAGATAGAAAGATATATATATACAAATAGACAAATAGATTGATAGACATATAGTCAAATAGAAAAATACTTAGATATATAGATAGACATGTAGATAGAAAGATAAACAAATAGATAAATAGATATAAAGACAAATAGTTAGATAGTTAGATAAACAGATAGATAGATAGTTAGATATATAGCTTGATATACATATACATATAAAAACATATAGATAGATATACATATAGATTGATATATAAATAAATGGATAGATAGAAAATTATACAAATAAATAAATAGATAAATATACAGATAGATATATCTGATAGACATATAGATAAATAGAAAGATAGGTACATAGAATGATGGATACATAGAAAGATAAAAATAAATAGACATAAATAGATAGATAGATAAATTGATAAAAATAACTAGATAAATAATAGATTGATAGAAATAAATAGATAGATAGATAGACAGATAGAAAAAAAAGATAGATTGAATGATTGATAGATAAATAGATAGATAGAAATATTGATGGAGAGAGAGATAGATAGATAGATAGATAGACAGTTAGATAGATTGATTGAAAAATAGATAAATTGATAAACCGATAGATAGATAGATTATTTAATAGACATATACAGATAAAGAAATAGATAGCTTTAAAGATAGACAAAGACTAATAGACAAAAAACACATAGACAAATAGATAGTTGGATAGACAAATTATTAGATAGTCATATAGATATATAGATAGATAAATAGATAGAGAGATTGAAAGATTGTTAGATAAATAGATATATAAATAGAAAGATAGACAGATTGATAGAAAGATATACTTGTAGATGGATAGTTAGAAATATAGATGAATAGGAAAATATTTAAATATATAAATAGATAGAAAAAATATATAAATAGATAGATATATAGATAGATAGATAGCTAAAAAAAGACAAATAAATTGATAGATAAAAAGATAGGGACATAGACATATAGATAGATAAATAGGTAGATATAAATACATGCAGACATATAGATAAACATATAGACAGATTGATAGAAAGATAGAGATATTGATTAATAGATAAATAGATAAATATAGAAACTGAATGATATACAAATATATAGATTGGTAGATAGACAGATAAAAATATTAATTGATAATGAGAAAGATTAATTGATAGATGGATAGATAAACAGATAAATAAATTGATAGATAAATAAAAAAAATAGAAAGATAGAATAGATATATAGAAATATAGATAGTTTGATAGATAGATAGATAGATTGAAAAATAATAGATAAATAAATAACTAGACTTACAAATAGATATATAGACACATAGATAGATAGATAAATAAATAAATAAATAAATAAATACACACACACACACACACAAAGATAGATAGATAGATAGATAGATAAATAAATATATAAATAAATAGATAGACATATACATAGATTAATATATAATAAAATAGATAGATAAATATACAAATAAAAAAATAGATAGATAAATAGATAAACATGTAGATAGAAAGATAGATAAATAAATAAAATCTTAGACAGAAGGTCAGATACATAGATAATTAGAAATATAGAAAGATAGGTAGATAAATAGATTGGTTGATAGATAGATTAATATATAGATAAATAGAAACAAATACATAGAAATAAATATATAGTTAGATAAATAAATAGTTAGATAAATAGATAAATAAATAGAAAAATAGGCACATACATACATACACATTGTTAGATATATAGATAAAAAAATAGATAAACTAATAGATAGATGGATAGATAAATAGAAAGATAGATAGATATATAGACACATCGATAGACATATAGACAAATAGACAAATAGACAAAAATTCATATACATAGTTTGATAAAAAGATAGATATATGCAAAAGTAGATAGACAAATAGTCAGGTAGATATATAGACAAATAGCCAAATTACAGATAGGTAGAGATTTAGATAGATACATAAATAGATAGACTAATTGGCAATTTGACTAATAGTAAGACAAATAAATAGAGAAATAGATAGATATACATATAGATAGTATAATATATAGATAGAAAGATAGATATATAGATATATTGATATATAGATAGAAATACAAATAGATTGATAGATAAATAATTAGAAAATTACATAAATAGATTTGCTGATTGATTAGATAACTAGTTAAATATATAGATTGATAGACATATAGATAGATAGAGAGATAGATAAACATATTGATAGATAGACAGATAGAAAAATAGACAAACAAAAACATAAATAGGCAGGCATACAGGGAGACATATTAAGTGATAGCCATATAGAAAAACAAATAGATGGACAAACACATAGATAGACAAATAAACAAATAGATTGATTGATTGATATATAGATTGATAAATACACACATATATAGATAAATAGATAGATGTATATATAGATAGATAAATAGATAGATATATTGACAGATAAATAGACAAACAGATAGATTCATAGATAGATAGATAGATAGAAAGGAAGATAAATAGACAGAAAGATAGATATATAGATAGATAGATTGATTAATAGAAATATATAGATAGATATATAACAATAGATAGATAAATAAAAATGTAGATAGATAGATAGATAAATAGTTAAATAAACATTTAGATAAATAAATATATAAACAAATAGACAAATAGAAAAATAGAAAAATAGACAAATATATAGAAAGATAAATTGACAAATAGAAAAGATAGATAGTTAGATAAATTTATAATTAAACATATGGATAAAAAGATAGATGGGTAGATATATAGCTAGATAAGCATATTGATATATAGATAGATTGGCATATAAACAATTAAATAGATTATAGATAAATAAATAAATTGAACGATAAATATATAGATAAATGTATTGATATAGAATAATAGATAGAAAGATAGACACATAGATAAATAGTAATTTATATAGAAAGACTAATATATAGATAAATAGATAGACAGATAAAGAGATAGATAGACTGATAAATAGGTAGATAGATAGATAAACAGATAGATAGATACACAAATAGATAGATAGTTAGATATATAGATAGACTACTAGTTAGATAAATAGATAAATAGATAGACAAAAATACAGATAGACAAATAGACAAATAGTTAGATATAATAGACTAAAAGATATACAAATAAATAAATAGACAAAAAGAAATAAAAATAGACATGTAGATAGATAGATATAAATATAGATATTTTATAGAAAGATATATCGATGGAATGATAGACAAATTAATAGATAAACAAATAGATAGTTAGAAACATAGATAGATAGATAGATAGATAGATAATCAGATAGACAGATAGATAGACAAATAGATAGATGGACAGATAAAAAGATTGATAGATGGATGGATAGATAAATAGTTAGATAAATAGATAGACAGATAAACAGATAGATAGATAGATAAACAAATCAGCATATAGATGGTTATACAAATAAATAGATGGATAGATGGACATATTGACTGATATACATATAGATAGATAAATAGATGGACAGATAAACAAATTGATAGATAGATTGATAGATAGATAGATAGATAGACAAATATATAGAAGGATAGAAGAGTGATAGACAAATAGATAGTTAAACATATACACACATAAACAGATAGATAGATAGATAGATAGATAGATATATAGATAGATAGATAGAGTGATAGTCAAACTAAAAAACATAAATATAAATAGATATATAGAATGAAAGATAGGCAAATAGACATATAGAAATATAAATAGATAGATAGATCTATAGGTACCCAAATAGATAAAAAGAAATATAAATAGATAGATAGATAAATAGATAAAAACATAGATAGATGCATTAATATGCATTTAGATATATGGAAAATAGGCATATATATAGATAGATAGGATAATAGATATATTGATAGATAAAAAGATAAATAAATAGAAAATAGATATGCATTTAGAAAGATTTATAGATAGATATATAGAAAGTCTGATAGATAGACAAATAGACAAATAAATAGATGTATAAATAAATAGATAGACAGATAGATAGATAAAGAAATAGATAGAAAGATAGAAAGATAGATAGATAGACATATAGAAAAGTCGAGAGATATAAAAAGACATATAGACAAATTGATATATCGATAGATAGTCATATAGACATATTGATAGTTATACATGTAGAAATATAGATAGATAGACAATTAGATAGATAAACAAATAGATATATAGAAGATAGTCAAATAGAAAGATTAATAGATAGACATATAAAAAGATTGATAGATAGACAACTAGGAAGATAGAACGATAGAAAAATATATAGAAAGGTATATAAATAAATAAATAGATAAATAGATAGATATATATATATATATATATATATATATATATATATATATATATATACAAATAGATAGATAGAAAAATAGGCAGATAGATAGATAAGTATTAGATAGATTGAGAGATAGTCAGATAGTTAGACATATAGAAAGATATATATATATATATATATAGAAAGATATATAGATGTACATATATATATATAGACAAATAGATAGATAGATAGATAGACAAATAAATTGATAGATAGCCATATTGAAATATAGATAGGCATTTTGAAATATAGATAGACATCGAAAGATTTATAGTTAGACAAATAGATAGATAAATATATATGTAGCTAGATAGATAAATAGACAGATAGATAGAAAGATAGACAGATATGTAGATATATATATATATATATATATTGATAGATAGATCTAATGGAATATAGAAAGATAATTAAACTTATAGAATGATTGATAGAAAGACATATATAACAAATGATATATAGACAATTAGATAGAAACATATATAGATAGATAGATTGAATTATTAATTAATAGATAGATAGATAGATAGATAAATAGAGAGAAAAATAAAGAGAGAAAGAAAGAGTGAGTGAGTGAGATATATATATATATATATATATTGATAGAAAGATAGATGATAGATAGACAGATAATAGATAGATAGATAGATATATAGATAGATAGATTGATTGATTGATAAATAAATAAACTGATTGATTGATCAATTGATTTAATAACAAATAGGTAGTTTAATTGAGTGACATATAGATAAATAGATAGAAGGATAGATAAATAAAGAGATAGATAGAGTGAAAGAAGATAAATATATATATATATATATGATATGTAGATGATAGATAGATAGATATATAGATTGATTATTTAATTGATTGATAAATAAATAGATATATAGATATAGAAAGAGAGAGAGAAGCCAAACAAATAGACACAGGGATAAACACACAAATAGATATTTAGATACATAGAAAGATAGATAAATAGACATATCGACATATAGATATATATATATATGATATAGAAAGATCAATTGATATAGATAGATATATAAAAAATAATAGATAGATAGATAGATAGATAAAGAGATGGACAAATAGATATATAGATTGGTAGAAAAATAGATGGATAGATAGTAAAACAAATAGACATGTAGACTAAAACCTGATAGACAAATTGATAGATGGATAGAAATATAGATAGATAATTAGACAAATAGAAAGATAGATTCATTGATAGACAGATGAACACATAGATAGATAGATAATTATATAAATAGAAAGATAGACATAAAGATTGATAGAAAGATATACATATAAACAGATATATAGGTAACATAAAAGATAGATAGATAGATGCATTGATGGATGGATATATAGAATGATATATAGACATATAGAAAGATTGATAGATAAACAAATAGATAGATAAATAGAAAGATAGATTGATATTTTTATAGATAGATTTATAAATAGAAAGATAAATAGATAGATAGATAAAGATATTATTACAAATATAGATAAATGGATAGATAGATAGATAAATAGATATATAGATAGATAGATCAATAGATATAAAGATAGATAGATAGATTGATTGATAAATAGATATATAGATAGATAGACAGATAGATACATAAAAAGATAGGCATATAGAAAGATAGTTTGATGCATAGATAGACAGATATATAGACAAATAGACAAATAGACATATAGACATATAGATAAATCAATAGATATATGGGTGGATGGACATATAGAAAGATAAATAAACATATAGAAATATTGATTGATTGATTAGATGAATGATTGATAGAAAAATAGATTGATTGATTGATTGATAGGTAGATAGATATATAGTTAGATAGAGAGAGAGAGAGAGAGAAAGTTAGAGAGAAATAAAGAAAAATATACATATAGACATATAAATAAATAGATTGATGTATAGTAGAAGTGTTAGCTGAGCCAGGCAACCTTGTCCTAGCCTAGAGCCTGACTAGTTCAGTCATGCCTGGTCTAGCACAACATTGTCTAGTACCACGCATGGGCGAGTGTCATGTAAACCCTCGAGATAACTCATGCCTTTCCGCGCGGAGGGAATTTGATCCACGTGCCATGTCAGGAATGATTTGAGTGCCTAGCACATGAGCACAACATGGGTGATTGCACGACATGGCAAGCGATGCAAGATGGGTAACAGGGCGACGACACAATCAGTACTGAGGTTGATCAACACGGTGATTCCTAATGGGCGATGATATGCCGACACCTGACGGATGATAATGTGGCAATGCCCAAAGAAAGATGATATGGTGATACCCGATGGGCAATGGCGGTGTGATATCCCTATTCCCAATTCATGGTTAAGAATTATCATAACCTTAAACCAGCTCAAACCAACATGAAAATATGTTGATTTCAAGCTGCGAGTGGGGCAAGACATTCACACCAATGAACCTAGACAGATAGATAAATAAATAGATAAGATAAATAGAGAAAGAGAGATTGATAGAAAGATAGATAGATAGAAATAAATAGATAGATAGACAGACAGATAGACATATAGACATATAGACAAATAGATAGATAGATAGATAAACATATATTCAGATAGATAAATATATAGATTGATATATAAATAGATAGATAGACTAATAGATAGATATACAAATAAACAAATAAATCGTAGGTAGATAGATAGGTAGAAATGAAGAGAAATAGACATATAGATATATATATATATATATATATATATATATATATATAAACAGATAGAGAGATAGATAAACTAATAAACATATAGATAGATGGATAGATAAACAAATAGATAAATACACAAATAAATAGTTAGTTAGATAGACAGATAGACTAATAGATAGATAGACAGATAAATATATAGATAAAAAGAAAGATAGACAAATAGATAGATAGACTAATAGAAAGATAGACAGATAAATAGATAAATAAAAAGAAATATAGACTAATAGATAGATAGATAAAAAGATAGACAAATAGACAGATAAATAGATATATAGATAGATAGACAGACAGATAGATAGATAGATAGACAGGTCAATATATAGTTAGATATGTAGGTATATATTTTATAGATAGATAGATAAATAAATTGATAGATAAATAGATATATAGTTAGAAATGTGGATAGATAGATAGATAAATAGATAGACATTTAAACAGATAGATAGATAGATAGGCATATAGACATTTAGACAGATAGATAAATAGATAGAAAATGGACAGATAGATAGATAAACAGATGACTAGATAAGATGATATATAGATAGATGGATAGATAAATATTAAGATACATAGATTGAGAGATATATTGATAGACAAATAGACATATAGATAGATAGACTAATAGACAGATGGATAGATGGAAATATTGACTAGTAGGCATATTGATAGATAGATTGATAGATATAAAGATATATAGATAGATAGATAGAATGATGGACTTATAGATAAATAGATTGATTGATTGAAGGATAGATAAAAAATATATAGATAGATAGATAGATAGACAAATAGATAGATGGATAGATGAGTGATAGACTGATTGGTAGATAAATAAACAAATAGATAGAAAGATAGAATGATAAACATATAGATAGATAAACATAGAGATAGTCAAACAAACATACGTACATATATATAGATAGATATATAAAAAGATAGAAAAATAGACATATAGATATATAAATAGATAGATAGATTTATAAGTAGCAAAATAGTTAGAGAATGATAATAGATAGATATATAGAAAATAGATATATAGATAAATAAAGAGACATATAGACAAATATATAAATAGATACATAGATATGCACATAGAAAGATGATAGACATATAGATAGATAGGAAAATAGATATATTGATAGATAGAAAGATTAACAAATAGAAAGATAGATTTACATTTTGAAATATTTATAGATAGACACATAAAAAGACTGATAGATAGACAAATAGATAGATCGGAAAATAAATAGATAAATAGATAAATAAAAAAATAGATAGATAGAAAAACAGATAGACATAGATAAACAAAAAGAAATATAGACAACTAGATATATGGATAGATAGATAGTCATATTGATAGATAATCATATTGAGATATAGATAGATAAACAATTAGATAGATAGACAAATAGACAGACTAATAGATAGATGCATTAGTATAGTCAAATAGAAAGATTGATAGATACATATATAGAAAGACTGATATATAGACAATTAGAAAGATAGATCGATATATATATATAGGGTATATAGATAAATAAATAGACAAATAGATAGATAGACCGATACACAAATATATAGATAGAAAAATAGACACATAGATAGATAGGCCTTAGATAGCTTGAGAGATAGACAGATTGTCAGATAGTTAGAGAGATATATAGATATATAGATAGAAAGAAAGATAGATAATATATATATATATATATATAGACAGACATATAGATATATAGACAAATAGACAAATAAATAGATAGATTGACATATTAAAAAATAGTTAGGGATATAGAAATATTTATAGATACGCATATATAAAGCCAGATGAATAAAAAAATAGATAGATAAATATATAGGTAGCAAGATAAAAAGATAAATAAATAGATGAAAGATAAACTAATAGATAGATAAATAGATATATAGATGGATAGAAGAGTGATAGATAGATAGACAAATAGAGAGATACATAAACAAAAAGAAAGATAGATAGATAGATGTATAGACATATATATAGTTAGACAGAGAGATATTCAAACAAACATACTTACATATAGATAAGATAAATAGAAAAAGAAATAAAAATAGACATATAGATATACAGATAGATAGATAGATCTATAGGTAGCCAAATTGATAAAGTGAGAATAAATAGTTAGATAAATTGATAGATAGATAGACATCTAGACAAATAGATTGATATTTACATTAATATGTCCATATTTAGATGATAGATTGACATATAGATAGATAGGAAAATAGATATATTGATTGATATAAAGATAAACAAATAGAAAGATATATATATATTTAAAAAAATTTATAGATAGACATATATAAAGGCTAATAGATAGACATATAGATAAATAGGAAAATAGATAGATGGATAGAAATATAGATAGATAAAGAAATAGATAGATAGATAGACAACTAGAAAAGTTAGAGTTAAACAAAAAGACAGAGACAAATAGATATATGTATAAATAGATAGATAATAATATATACATATTGATCATTAGACTAATAGAGATATAGAAAGATAGACAAATCGAAAAATAGACAAATAGATAGATAGATAAACAGTCAAATAGAAAGATTGATAGAAAAACATATAAAAATACTAATAGATAGATAAATAAAAAGATAGAAAGATAGATACATAGATATATAGAAAGGTATATACATACATAAATAGAAAAATAGAAAGATAGATAGATATACAAATAGAGAAAGAAAAATAGATAGATAAGCATTAGATAGATTGAGAGATAGACATATAGTCATATAGTTAGATAGACAGACAGACAGATAGGTGAATAGATAGATAGATATAACGATAGAATGATAGATAGATGGACAGATATACAAATAGACAAATTGAGAGATAGATAGATAGATAGATAGATTAGCAAATAAATAAATAAATAGATAGATAGATAGTCATATTGAAATATAGATAGACATATAGAAAGATTTATAGATACAAATATAGAAAGGATGATATATAAGCAAATAGATAGATAAATATATAGGTAGCTAAATAGATAGATAAATATATAGGTAGCTAAATAGATAGATAAATAAAAAGATAGAAAGATAGATAGACATATAGAAAGATTGAAAGATATACATATAGAACAAATGATATATAGATAAATTGATAGATACATAAATAAATAGATTGATAGATTTATAAATTAATAGGTAAATAGATTGATTGATTTATTAATTGATAGATAGATTCATAGATAGATAGAAAGAGAGAGATAGAGAGAGAAAATAGATATATATATATATATATATATATATATATATATAGAAAGATAGAGTTAGATAGATGATAGATAAATAGATAGATAGATAGATAATTAGATGGACAGATTACTATATTGATTGATTGAAAATTAGATAGATAGATTAATTGAGTAATAGATAGAAAGAAAGAAAGTTAGATAGATAGATAGAAAGAGAGAGAGAGGGAGAGAGAGAGAGGGAGACAGATATATTGATATATAGAAAAGTAGTTAGATAGATAGATATATAGAAAGATAGATATACATATAGAAAGATAGATAGACATATAGAAAGATTGATAGATATATAGATAGAACAAATGATATATAAACAAATAGATAGATACATAGATAAATAGATCTATTGATTTTAAAATTGATAGGTAAATAGATTGATTAATTTATTAATTGATAGATAGATAGATTCATAGATAGAAAGAAAGAGAGAGAGATAGAAAGATATATAGATATATAGATATATAGATATATAGATAAACACATGGAAAGATAGATATACAGACATATAGAATGATTGAAAGATATACATATAGAACAAATGATATATAGACAAATAGATAGATACATAGATAAATAGATTGATTGATATATAAATTGATAGGTAAATAGATTGATTATGTTATTAATTGATAGATAGATAGATTCGTGGATATATAGATTCATCGATATATATATATATATATATATATATATATTGATAGAAAGATAGATAGATAGATAGTTAGATAATTCATAGATTGATAGATAAATTGATTGATTGATATATAGATAAATAGATAGATTGATTGATTGATTAATTTTTTGAATAATAGATAGATAGATAGATTGAGTAATATATAGATAAATATATAGAAAGAAAGATAGATAGATAGATAGATATATAGATAGAAAAAGAGAGAGAGAGAGATAGAGAGATATATAGATAAACAGATAGATAGATAGATATATAAAAAAGATAGATAGACATATAGAGAGATTGATAGATATACATATAGATCAAATGATATATAGACAAATAGATAGATACATAGATAAATATATTGATTGATTTATAAATTGATAGATAAATAGATTGATTAATTTATTAATTGATAAATAGATAGATAGATTCATGAATAGAATATATATATATATATAGAAAGATAGATAGTTAGTTAGATAGATGATAGATAGATAGATAGATTGATTGATTGAGTAATAGATAGATAAAGATTAAAAGAATGATAGATAGATATATAGATTGATAGAGTGAATGAAAAAAAGAAAGAAAGATATCTATATTAAATGTAGAAGATAAATAGATAGATAGATTGATTGATTATTTCATTGAAAAATAAATAAATAGATATATAGATAAAAAGAGAGATAGAGAAAGATACATACAGACACACAGGGATAGACACAAAATAGATGGATAGGCAAATAAAAAGAAAGATAGATACATCGAAAGATAGATAAATAGACTTATAAATATATAGACATATTCATAGATATATAAATATATAAATTGATAGATATATATATATATATATATATATATATATATAAAGAAAGATAGATGAATAGATAGATTGATAGATATAAAGAAAAATAGATATATAGAAATTCAGATACATAGATAGATAGATAGATAAACAGATAAATAGATAGAAAGACAAACAAATAGTTAGATAGTGAGAAAAACAAATATACATATAGACTAAAACATGATAGACAGAAGGATAGATGGATAGAAAGATCGATAGACAAATAGAAAGATAGACTCATAGATAAATAGATAGATAAACACATAAACAAACATATAGATAGATAATTATATAAATAGAAAGATTGACATATAGATAGAAAGATAGACATATGGACAAATAGACAGACAGTCAGATAAATAGATAAGTAGACTGATAGATAGATAGATAGATAGATACATATTTGGATGGAAATATAAAATGATATATAAACATATCGAAAGATTGATAGATAGACAAATAGATAGAAAAATTAATAGTTATGTAGATAGATTGATAGATAGAAAGATAATTAGATAGATTGATAGAAAGAGATAGAAAAAGAAATATATATAAATAGATAGACATATAAAAATATAGCTTGATATACAGATAGACAGATAAATAGATAGATAAATAGACATATTGACATATAGATAAATAAATAGATATATGGGTGGATGGACATATAGAAAGATAAAAAGACAGAAAAATTGTATGATTGATTGACTAATTGATTGATTGATTGATAGATAGATAGATAGATAGATAGATTGTTAAGTAGATTGATATATAGATAGATAGAGAGAGAGAGAGAGAGAAAGAAAGATATATAGTCATATAGACAAATAAATAGATTGATTGATGTATATTAGAGGTGTCATCTAATTCGAGCAATCCCGTCCTAGTCTAGAGCCCGAGCTGGTTGAGCCATGCTTGGCCTGGCTTGGCATTGTCTAGTACCATACCTGGACCCATGCCGTGAAGACCCTTGACATAACTCGTGCCATGCCATGATGATAAAATTTGGCATGTGTGCCATACTAGAAATGACCTGGGTGCTTGGCACATGGGCACAACTTGGGTGATGGCATGACATGGTGCCATGAATTGTACGATGGGTGAAACATCGACAGTGCAATCAGTGCCTGGAGATGGTCGACATGGTGATGCCAGACTGGCGATGATGGGGCGATGCCTGACGAGGGACAATTTGGCTTTGCCCAATGTGCAATGATGCGGTGATACCCAATGAGCGATGGTGACTCACTAACCCAATTCCTAATTCAAGGTTAAGAATTATCTTAAACTAGAACTAGCTTAAACTAGCACAAAACTAGGCTAATTTCAAGTTGTGGGTGGTGTCAGGCCTCCCCACCAATGAACCTAAACAGACAAATAGATAGAAAGATAGATAGATAGATAGATATAGAGAAAGAGAGAGAGAGAGAGAGAGAGAGAGAGAGAATGAAATAGATAGATAGATAGATAGATAGATAGAAAAATAGATACATAGATAAACAAAAAGACATATAGATATATAAACATATAGACAAACAGATAGATAAATAGATAAATAGAAAGATGAACAGATATTCAAATAAATATATGGATAGATAAATAGATAGATAGATTAATAGATATATAGACAAATAAATAAATAGACTTGCAGACAGATAGATAGACATAAAGACAAATAGACATATGTATATGATATAAAAATAAATAGATAGACAGATAGAGAGATAGATAGACTAAAAATAAATAGATAGATGGATAGATAAATAGATAGATAGATACACAAATAGACATATAGTTAGATTGACAGATAGACTAATAGATATATATATATATAAAGATAGATAGAATAATAGACATATAGTTATATAGACATATAGACTAATAGATAGAAAGATAGATACATAGATAGACAAAAAGAAAGATGGAAAAATAGATAGATAGTTAGATAGACAAATAGACTAATAAATAGATAGGTAGATGAATAGATACACAAAAAGATAGATAGACCAATAGACAAATAGATAGATATACAGATAGATATTTTATAGAGAGATAGACAAACAGATAGATAGTCAAATTGATAGATAAATAGATAAATAGTTAGAAACACAAATAGAAATATAGATTAGATAGCTAAATATTTAGATAGATAGATAGATAAATAAACAAATGGACAGATAGATAGATAGATAGATAGATAGATTTATAGATGGACAGATAAAAAGATAGATAGATGGATGGATAGATAAATAGTTAGATACATAATTAGAAAGATAGATAGATAGACAAATAGATATATAGAAGGATAGACAACTAGATAGATAGATTGAAAGAAAGATAGATATAATGACAAATAGATAGATTGATAGATAGATAGATAGATGGATTGATAAACAAATAGATGGATAGATAGATAAATAGATAAATGGATAGATGGATAGGTTGATAGACAGATAGATAGATAAATAGAAAGAAAAATAGACAGAATGATTGATTGATAGATAAGTAGACATATAGTTAGGTAGATGGAAAGATAGTGAGACAAAATACATAGATATAGATAGTTAGATAGAGATAAAGATAGATAAATAGACATATAAATATATAAAAAAATAAATAAATTTATAGGTAGCCACTAGATAAAAAGAAAGATAAATAGATTGATAGATTGATAGATAATTAAATAGACAAATAGATAAATAGATATCTAGATACATAGATATGCACATTGATAGATGACAGATAGACAGATAGATTGATAGGAATATATATATATATATATATAAAGGCTGATAGATAGAAAAATAAATAAATAGATAGAAAATATATAAATAGAGAGATAGACAGACATATAGACAAATATAAAAGATGAAAGATAAACAAAAGGCAGATAGATAAATAGATATATTTATAGATAAAAAAATAGTCTTATAGACTTACAGAAATATAAATAGATAGAAATTAGACATATAGGCAAATAGATAGATAATTAGATAGATAGCTAGATAGTCAAATAGAAAGATTGATAGATAGACATATTGAAAAGAATAATAGATAGACAAATAGAAATATAGACATATAGACAAATAGATATATAGAAATTTATATAGTTAAATAAAAAACAAATAGTTAGATATACAGATATAAAATAGATAGATAGAAAAATATACATATAGATAAGTAGGAATTAGATACTTAGAGAGATAGACAGATAGTCAAATATTTAGACAAATAGATAGATAGATAAAGATATAGATATATAGATACATAGATATATAGAAAGATAAATAGATATATAGATAGACAGATAGATAGAAAGATAAATAGATAGATAAATAGATAGATAACTATATTGGTAGATAGATATATAGAACAAAGGATAGATAGACAAATAAATAGATTATAGAAATATAGATATATATAATGATTTGGTCGGTAGGTAGATAGATAGATAGAAAGGATGATATAAAGAAAGAAAAATTATTTTGTTGGTAGGTAAATAGATAAATAGATATATTGAATGAAAGATATATAGATTTTTATATTGAAAGATTCATAGATTGAAAGATAAATAGATAGATAGAACAAATTTTTTGTAGGTAAGTAGAGAAATAGATATATATATATATATTGATTGATTGATAGAATGATAGATTGATAGGAACAAAGAAAGATAGATAGATATAAAGAAAGGGAGAATGAAAGAATGATATATAAATAGATAAAAAGATAGTTAGATAGAAAAATAGATAGATAAATAAATATTTAGATAGATAAACATATAGATAAATTAACAGATAGACATAATAGATAGATATATAGATAGATGACAGATA
>JAREIK010003856.1:906401-921401 GCA_029783825.1 Sapria himalayana
CTTCTATCTATCTGTCAATCTGTATATACCTATTTGTCTATCTATCTATCTATAAGTCTGTCTATCTATCTATCTTTATTTGTGTCTATCTATTAATTTGTTACTCTATTTATCTATCTATATATTTATCTATTTATCTATATATCTATCAATTTGTCTATCTATCTATATATCAATTTTCCATTTTGAATATTTATCTTTTTTTTGATTTTTATATCTATCTATTTATTTATCTCTTTGCCTGCATGTCTATCTATTTGTATATCCATTAATCTGTCGATTTACCAATCTATCTTTTTATCTATTTATTTTTCAATAAGTCAATCTATCTATTTGTCTAGCATTGTATATGATTTCTCTCTCTGTCTATCTCTATATCTTCCTATGTCAAAATCTCTCAATCTATCAATCTCTCAATCTATATATTTTCATATCTACCTATCTAAGAATCTATCTATCTCTCTATCTATATATTTATCTATCTGACTATCAATCTATCTCTTTATTTTCTATCTGTCAATCTTTGTATCTTTTTGTGTATATTTGTCTATCAGTCAAAATATCAATATATCTATGTATATGTTTGTCTGTCTGTCGATCTTCTATCTATCTATCTATCTTTCTTTCTTTCTATATATCCATTTATCTGTCTGTCTGTCTATCTATCTATCTATTTAACTATTTATATATCTGCTATTAGTATATCTATCTATTTGTCTATCTATGTATCTATGTAATAGTTAATTAGTTTATCTATCTTTATGTCTATGTTTGTATCTCTGTATGTGTTAATTAGTCTATATATTTATATATATATTTATATATAAATCTAACTATGTGTCTATCTTTCTATCAATCTATCTCTTTCTCAATTTATTTGACTATTTGTTTATTTGTCTATCTATTTATCTACCTATCTATTAATCTGTCTACTTGTCTATCGATCTATGTATCAGTTTATCTATTTTTTTATCTATCTATCTATCTAACTATATATCTGTCTATCAGACTATTTGTCTATCTATCTCTCGATATTGTTATCTCTTTATCTATTTATATATCTATTTATCTATATTTGTTTCTATCAATCCATTTGTCAATATATTTATTTTGTCTATTTGTTTATCTATCTATATATCTATTTATCAATCTTTCTTTCTGTCTATCTATCTATCTATCTATTTATTTATCTATCTATTTGTCTATCCTTCAAAATGTCTTATGTCTATCTAATTGACTATCTATGTATCTGTCTATCAATAAATATGTCAATCTATATATCAATGAATCTCTATGTGCATATTTGTCTATCTATCAATCTATAAATCTATTTATTTATTTATTTGTCTATCTGTCTATCTATTTATCTTTTTTTATCTATCTCTCTATCTAATTACCAATCTATCTATCTATCTATATACCTATCTAATAATCTCTCTATCTATCTATGTATATATGTATTTGTTAATCATTTTATCTATCTATGTATCTATCTATGTATCTATGTAACTAAGTATATGTTAATCATTCTATCTATCTATATAAATATATATCTATCTATATTTATATCTACATATCTATCTGTTTGACTATCTGTCTATCTACCTCTCTATCTTTCAATCTATCTATCTATTTATATATATGTCTATCTATTTATCTATCTATGTGTCTATCTGTCTTGATGTCTTTCTATCTATATATCTATTTATCTATATATCTTTTTATCCGTCTATTAGTCTATCTTTCTACCTATCTATTTATGTATTTTTATATCTATCTTTTTGTCTATAAATTTGACTTTTTGTCTATCTATCTATCTATCGATTTATCAATCTATAAACCTACTATCTGTATATCTATCTATATGTTTATCAATCAATCTATCTTTTTTTTCTTTCTATCTATCTATATATCTATTTTTCTATCTGTCTATATGTCTATTTGTCTATCTGTGTATCTATCTATTCTGTATATGTCTATCTGTATATCTTACTATCTCTTTTTCTCTCTATTTGTCTATTTTCTATCTATCTTTCTGAATATATTTTTATCTATCATTATATATATATATATATATATATATCTTTCTATCTATCTAACTATCTGACTATATTTATATCTATATATACATCTGACTATCTTTCTATCTATATATCTATCAATATATATATATATATATCTACCTATCTCTCTTTCTATATATTTATCTATCTATCTGACTATCTATCAATCTGTCTATCTATCAATCTGTCTATCTATAAATTTGTCTATCTATCTATGTATTTGTTTATCTATCAAGCTATTTATATATATCTTGTGTATCTATCTATTTGTTTATCTATATATCTATTTATATGCCTATTTGTCTAACTATCTTTATATATATCTATCTTTTTATCTTTCTATTTATCTATCTATTTGTCTATCTATCTATCTTTCTATCTATTTATCTATCTATTTGTCTTTCTATCAACTTATTTATCTAACTATCTATATTTTTGTGTCTTTATTTGTCTATCTAAATATTAATCTGTCTATCTATCTTATATCTATCTATTTGTATATCTATTTTACTATCAAGCTTTTTTCATTCTATTTGTTTATCTTTATATGACTCTATCTATTTATTGGTATACCTATATATCTGTCTGTTTGTCTATCTATCTATCTTTCTTTCTTTCTTTCTATCTAGCTATCTAAATATCAATTTATCTATCTATTTATCATTCTATCTATCTTACTTTCTTTCTTTCTTTTTCTATATATCTATCTATTTTCCTAGCTACAATATGTCTATCATCTATCTGTCTATCTGTCTTTCTGTTTATCTATCATAAAATGTATATATGCCTATTTATCTAAATGTCTATCTATCTTTCTATCTATTTATCTATCTATCTATATGCCTATGTATCAATATATTTGTCTATCTATCTATCTATCTATCTCTATATATCTATTTATTATTTATCAATATATCTATATGTCTATCTATCTATTTGTCTATCTCACTATCTATCTTTCTCTCTCTCTATCTATCTACCTATCTACCTATTTGTTTATCTGTCTATATATATATTTGTTAATCTATCTATAGTCTATTTGTCTATTAGTTTATCAGTCTATCTCTCTATCTACCTATTTTTTTATATATCTATTTGTCTAACAATCTATGTGCCTATGTGTCAATATGTCAATCTATATATAAGTATATATATCTATCTACTAGTATATTAGTCTTTAGTCTATCTATTAATCTATCTATTTATCTAACTATCTTTCTATATGTCTATTTGTCTATTTATCTATCAAATATCTATCTATCTATCGGTCTATCTGTCTATCTATCTATCTCTCTATCAATCTATCTGCCTATTTGTGTGTATGTCTATCTTTCTATCTATATGTCTGTCTGTCTATTTGTATATGTGTCTATTTGTATATCTACCTATCAATCTAATTGTTTATCTGTCTATCCATCTATCTATCCATATGTCTATTTGTTTATCTCTTTATCTATCTATCTATCTATCTTTTTTTCCTGAACTTATTTATTAATAGTAGCAGTAGACTTCCATTAATAACAATGTTATAAACCATACATAAATTGCATGATGATCAAGAAATACCCAACAAAAGATTAATCACTTCTGGGAAATTCACAGGATGCTCAAATGACCCTCACTTCGGCTCTTTATTATTGAAATTCCTGATTTACAATCACGGATGAGCTTGCTGCTGGTATTAAAACAATGGTGCTTGTGATTTGCTGCTGCCTTGTTTCCTACTGGTAACTGATGAGCATGCATACCAGAAGGCCACTTGTTGGCTTGACAAAGGGTAGATTTCCTTGTAGCTCTGTAGTCTAGCCTAAGATTGATCTATCTATCTATCTATCTATGTGTCTATCTATTTATTGATCTATCTGTCTATATGTCTATCTATCTATCATTATATCTATTTATCTATCTATTGATCTAACCATTTGTCTATCTATCTTTCTTTTTATCTATCTTTATATCTATCTATTGATCTATTTATCTCTCTATCTATCTATCTTTCTATGTGTCTATCTATCTATCTCTGAATCTGCCTATTCATCTATCTAACTTTCTGCTTATCTATTGATTTGTATATCTCTATATCTGTCTATCAATGTATCTTTTTATATGTCTATCTATCTATTTTGCTTTCTATCTATTAATCTATCAATCTATCTGTATATTTATATATAGTTGTATCTTTCGAACTATTTATTTATTTATTAATCTATCTATTTATCTATTTTTTTTTGTATATATATATCTGTATAGATGTCTATCTATCTTTCTTTCTGAATATCTTTCTTTCTATATTTCTATCTACTTGTCTATCTACCTACCAATCTATTTTTCTATATATTTTTTCGTCTATCTATCTTTCGGTCTATATATCTATCATTCTATCAATCTCTAGCCTATATTTCTATCCAAATATCTGTCTATCTGTCTATCTCTTTATCTATCTATCTATTTATATGTCTATCTATTTATCTATCGATCTATCTATCTGTATAACTATGTATTTGTCTATATGTCAATCTATTTATTTATTTATTTGTCTATTTATCTATCTATCAATCTATCTAATAATCTATTGATTTGTCTATCTATCTATCTATTTGATTATATTTCTTTCTATATTTTTATCTACTCATGTATCTACCTATATATCTATTTGTCTATCTATCTTCCAGTCTATCTATCTACCATTCTATCAATCTATTTGCCTATCTATATATCTAAATATTTATCTATTTGTCTATCTCTTTATCTATCTATCTTTTAATATGTCTATTTATTTATCTGTCAATCTATCTATATTACCATCTATCTGTCTATCTGTCAATCTATTTATCTATCTATTTGTCTATCTTTCTATATGTCTATCTATCTATCTAACAATATATTGATTTGTCTATCAATCAATCTATCTATATACTTATCAATCAATCTATCTATCTATCTATATGTCTATCTATTTGTCTATCTATCAATCTATCTATCAATCTATCTATCTATATGTCTATCTATTTGTCTATCTATCAATCTATCTATCTATCTTTCTATCTGTCTATATGTGAATCTTTCTCTATGTCTTTCTATCTATCTTTCCTTCTTTCTTTCTAATTGACTTTCTATCTTTCTATCTTTCTTTCTTTCAATATGTTCACCTATCTATATTCCTATTTGTATATGTATTTATCTATCGATCAATCTATCTGTCTATTTTTTTATCTTCCTATCTATCTATATTTCTATCTATCTATTTGTGTATCTATCTTTTTATCTATCTATCTTTCTTTCTTTCTATCTGTGTGTATATATATATATATATATTTATTTATTTATTTATTTATTTTTGTCTATCAGTCTAACTATCTATATGTTATCTGTCTATCTATACGTCTATCTATCTATCTATATGTCTGTCTGTCTATCTATTTGTCTATCTTTCTATCTTTCTATCTATCTAATTTCTATTTGTCTATTTGTCTATGTATATCCGTCTATATATCTATCTATTGTCTATCTATCTATTTGTCTATCTATCTATTTATTTATTTATTTATCTATTTATCATCTATCTATATATCTGTCTATCTATCTTTCTGTCTATTTATCTACCTGTCTATTTTGTTTATCTATGTATTGTATCTATCTGTTCACTTGTCTATTTGTTTATCTATGTACTATATCTATTTGTCTATTTTTCTGAGTCTATCTCTCAATTTATCTATATATATGTCAATATATCTATCTATCTATATGTTTGTCTATTTGTCTATTTGTCTATTTGTCTATATATCTATCTGCATATTTGTCTATCTATCTATCTATTTATTTATATATTTGTTTATCTGTCTATCTATCTATCCATTTATCAGTCTATCTATCTATCTATTTGTCTATTTATATATCTATATATCTTTATATATGTCCATCTATCTTATTATTATTCTATCTAATTATTATTATATCTATCTTTCTATCTATTGTCTATCAATCGATTAGTCTATCTATCTGTCTATCTGAGTATGTATCTATGTATGTATCTATCTATCTATTTATCTCTCTCTATCTGTGACACCCCATCTCGCAGGCTCTAGAAGGTCCCATTCATTCCATCACACAATACAATATGCAATAAAATAAAATTTTCTCAAATGTACAATACATTTTTTTTTCATTTTACTTGCTCAGCGGAAAGAAAAAAATACACAATGTATTATTTAAGCAACAACCGGCTTCTCTTCACATGTGCGATCTCATATGTGGATCTGTCATCTACCATAGGCCTGTACCTGAAATGGGGTCCCACAATAGATTGAGCAAGGCTTAGTAGGGGTAAACTTCTACAGAGTTACTTCCTACCTAAGTGCACATAAAATACTATGCATATATATCAATGTCCATTCAAGTACAATGTTTATATGAATACAATTATGGATGAAATGTTTATATGTCCATATTCCTGAGTCCCATCGACTTCCTCATACATGTCAATACCAAGTGTGACATATTATATATATAGATATAAATATGTATATATGTATATATATCTATAATAATATTTATTTTTTTGGAATTATTCCAGAAAGTATGGACTTCCTCCAAAAAACATATTAGATATTTCTCCGAATAAAATATGATTTTCTTGGATTTACTCCGAGAAATATGGACCTCCTCCGAAAAACATATTGGATATTTCTCCGACAAAATATTTTTTTTTCTTTTATATTTTCCAAAAACCACCGCGTAACTTAGCCTGGACGTTGTCCCAATTCGAGTTTGCAAATTTAAAATAGTCATGCTCTAAAAAAAATACCATGCAACTCAGTCTAGATATTATCCCAATTCGAGTTTGCCAAATACAATCCATATATCTTTATGTGTGTATATATATATATATATATCATGTACCCATCCATGTATATGGAATATTCCCATGCATATGAAATGTAATTATGTCATTTACGATTAAATGACGTTTCAGACATAGCTATAACAATCCAAACTCAATTCACCTGCACTAAATTGTACTAAACAAAACCCATAAACTTTTTACCAATTTAACCATTTCCAATGACATTTCTAACAATTCGAATTGAAATATAAAACATGATCATTTATAGTCTTTAAATAGAAATAAATTTTGATAAGAGAAAATCACTACCTTTCAGAAAATTTCATAGAAACTTTATAAATTTGATGTCAAACTAAAGAACTTATCGCATTGAGCAACTTTACTTCTTAGACTATTCTATTCAGACACCAGAATAATTCATTACGATCAAAAGAAAATCAAATTTATATTTTTTTTCTTCTGCACAGTGACACACACTCTCTCCTGAGTTTATTTTTTTTCCGTTAGGCATCATCCCATTTTCAGGATTTACGTTAGCTTTTGTTTATTTTATTTTATTAAAAATTTTTATTATAATAAATTAATTTGTAAGATGCCTAGACCCTGGACCACGTATACGCAATCACGTGCTGATGTCGTGGCGGAGTCTTTTCCAAAAAATATAAATATTTTTTGAACATTTCTAAAAAATATGGACCTCCTCCGAAAAACATATTGAACATTTCTCCGAATAAAATATGATTTTCTTGGATTTACTCCGAGAAATATGGACATCCTCCAAAAAGCATATTGGACATTTCTCTGACAAAATATTTTTTTTCCTTGGATATTTTTTAAAAACCACCGCATGACTCGGCCTGGACATTGTTACAATTCAAGTTCTCAAATTTATAATAGCCATGCTCCAGAAAAAATTCAGCGCAACTCAGTTTGGACGTTGTCCCAATTCGAGTTTGCTAAATACAATCTATATACCTTTATGTGTGTGTGTGTGTGTGTGTGTGTGTGTGTGTCATGCACCCACCCATGTATATGGAATGTTCCCATGCACATAAAATGTAATTATGTCATTTACGATTAAATGACGTTTTAGACAAAGCTATAACAATCTAATCACAATTCACCTACACTAAATTTTACAAAATGAAACTCATAAACTTTTTACCAATTAACCATTTCCAATGACATTTCTAACAATTCGAATTGAAATATAAAACATGATCATTTATGACCTTTAAATAGAAAAAAATTCTGATAAGAGAAAACCATTACCTTTAAGAAAATTTCATGAAAACTTTATAATTTTGATGTCAAACTAAAGATATCATCGTGTAGAGCAACTTTAGTTCTTGGACTATTCTATTTTGACTCCAAAATAATCCATTATGATCAAAAGAAAATCAAGTTTATATTTTTTTTCCTCTGCACAGTGACTATCTCTCTCTCCCGAGTTTTTTTTCGTCAGGCATCAGCCCATTTTTCAGATTTACGTCAGTTTTTTTTTATTTAATTAAAAATTCTAATTATAATAAATTGTTTTTGTCAGACGCCTGGACCCTGGACCGCGCATGCGCAACCATGTGCTGATGTCGTGGCACAGTCTTTTCTTTTTTCGTTTTTTTATATTTATTTATTTATTCTAATAATTATTTAAATAAATTAAAAAAATAATAAAATTCTAACATCCACATAATTTTACGAAATTTGTCATCGTAGCTATATTTTCCAAGATGAATTCAATAACGTAATCTATTTTATTATCAGGGTTCTAAAATTTTTAGTTAATTTTTCTTATTACAAAATTACTATTTTACCATTTTTTCTAGAAACCGTGTTATTTATTAGTCTAACTTTCTTTCTGTCTATCTATCTTCATTTTATTTATTTATTTCTTCATTTTTTTTCGGGATTTCACACTACACTTCTTTCTTTCAGTCTGTCTATGTGTCTACGTAATTATATGTATATTGGTCTAACTTTCTATCTATTTATCTATATGTCTGTCTATCTATCTATCTATCTTTATATCTTTATATTTTTCTATTTGTCTATCTATCTGTCTATCTATCTACATGTTTATCTATCTATCTAATTTTGTTAAAATATATCTTTCTATCTGTCTATCTATCTATATCTCTATCTGTTTATCTATTTATATATCTATCTATATATCTGTCTATATGTCTATATGACTATCTATCTATCTGTCTATTTATCTATCTATTTATCTATATATCTGTCTGTCTGTCTATTTATTTATCTATTTTGTCTATTTGTGTATCTATCTATCTTTCTATCATTCTATCATTCTATCTGTCTATCTATCTATCTATTTGTCTATCTATATCTCAATCTATCTATATATCTATCTATTAGGATTTTGGTAAATTTCATATTAGAATTCACAGTGGACTAGCAACCCACCAATGATCCAAGTCAATACAATTAAATGTTAGACGTGGATATTACCTCTTGTAGAACAAAAAAAATTGATCCCGAAAGGTTCGGTTGAATCCTAGCATAGTTAAGTGTATGTGCTTTTACTGGTATCCACACTCATATCTTCGTCATCTAATCTTTCATTTTCTATCTCTCCCATTTTATATAAAACCTTTTAGTTTTTCACACACCTTTTTAAAAGGATGTGCCATTTACTAAAAGGATGTGTCATTAATGACACACCTTTCTAAAAGGAAATGTCATTAGCTAAAAGAGTGAAATGTGAGCTTTTTGTTTGGGCCTATTTTAAAGATCTAAACAGATACTAATTGGACCAAACTCTTTAATCCAATTAGCTTAAGATTTGAAATGAATTTTAGACTTAAGATTAGGCAAGTTTATTTTAGTCTAACTAAAATAAATTGAACTCCAAATATGTATACATTTTTATGTGAGTGGCCCAATAGGTTCTAATAACATTGGCTTTACTTTAAAATCTCATTTTAAAGAAACGAACAATGAGCAGTATTTACATACATCATTGCTACCCAAGTGATGAAAATATAACAGATTCTACTTAACCTAATTTCATGACTTATTTTATTTTAAGACTTAGTCCTTTTATCCATGATATCTAGGTTGATTATGAGGCATGGATCATGTCATCCTCAATTCAATCTATATTTTTATTAATCTTTGAGTAGACTAACTTAAATAAATAAGCTAAATATCTTATATTGACTTATTTGAGCACAACCATGCATTTTAGTAGTCCGACTCAATCAAGGAGCCAACTGATATCGCTTACGTTATATAGAAGGGACAAATTCCATCTACATCAATCACATCCCTCTACATAATTTATTGTATACATAGTAAACAACTTTATAACAATCCTTGTTACAGGTGGCATTTTTTGAATCTAGAGTATACAACTCCTTATGTAGGGAACTGTAGTGATTTCAAATCAAAGGACAATTCATATTAATAGTCACTGTGATAATGTGTTTGATACTTATATAACAATCCATGCAAGATTCTCATAGTGGGTTAATTTAGTATACGTTCTCCAACATATACTCATGTGTTAATTTAATATCTCATTTTAGTTAACCTACATATTAGTCTTATTGTATTAATATTTATCTTGAATATTAATTCTTGACTAGGGACAATTTATAGTATTCAATAGAATATTTTACTCTAGTGCATTATTATATTCATCTAATATTTACACAGATCTAAATAAATATAATAATATTAAAATAATATCTTTTTACATATAAGATATGATACAAAAGTCCCAAAAGAATCATCTAAAGATTAACTTTTAGGGCATACTCTAACAATCTTTCACTGGCACTATAACCAATCACTAAAGTATATAATGCCTAGTGACCTAGTGCGACCATCATGCTTCCTCTATGCTAAAGCCTTGGTCAACGAGTCTGTTATGTTGTCATCTATATGTACTCTACATATCTTCATTTCTCCTATATCGATAATCTCTTGAATGAGATGGAACTACCAAAGTATGTGTTTAGATCACTGATGAGATCTCGGTTCTTTAACCTGTGCAATAGCTCCATTGTTATCTCAATAAAGGTCAACTAGATTAGTTATGCGATGAACTACATCAAGTTATGTGATAAAATTTTTGATCCAAATAGTTTCTTTTGCCGGATCAGAAAGGCTAACTCTATGTGACATTTTGGAAGCTCACAACTATATCATCAAGTTCTATATTAGAACCTGCAACTATATCTTGTTTTTAACTCTTCTAGCTCACAACACCACTATTTAAGCAAAACACATAACCTAATTTCAATCTTGAATCATCCTTGTCATTTTGGAAGCTTTCATCACTGTGACCCTTTACAACTAGCTCTTCATCACCTCCATATATCAAGAAATAATCTTGAGTTCTTCTTTAGTACTTAAGAATATTGTTGACTACTATCCAATTACTCTCACCTAGATCTGATTGGTATATGCTCATCAAGCTTAATGCATATGAGACATCAGGATGTATACAAATCATGGCATACTTGATAAACCCAATAGCATATGCATATGGAATCTTATCCATGTGTTCACTTTCCTCTTTAGTAGAGAGACATAGAGCCATAGAAAGGCTCACTCCATGTGACATTGGCAGGAATCCTTTCTTAGAATTCTACATGACAAAATGATTAAGTACTCTGCCAATATATGTACTCTAACTCAAGCCAAGCAATCTCTTAGATCTATCTATATAGATCTTTATGCCTAATATATAGGCAACTACACCTAATGTTAAGGATAGTGCCCTATAAAGCATGAATTTGTATTTATGTTTTATGAAATTAATAAAAGAATCGTATTTATTATGTTTAGCTATATTATGCATAATGTATGAGTGAAACATCAAAAAATCCAAGATTTATTATTGTAACCATAACATCATTGCATAACAAATATACACAAGAGGATTGATGTTATGGATTATAAATCAAATTGTCCGTAATAAATTAATTGGAGTTTGGGGATCTTCAAATTAAATATAAATTACTAGGATGGTTCGCTATAAATTACTGGGATGGATCGAGGTCAGTGCATAACATCAGTGCATAACGTAATAAATTACTGGGATGATTCGCTATCATTGAGAATGAAGTGACCTTAATCTAGGTCACTAATGTGGGGACATTAAAGTGGAGGCTCCATATATAATAAGATTATATAGGATAGGACCAAGGCATATCTTTTGAATTCTTTTAAATATCGTTTATCTCAAGAATTAAAATAGTGCCAATAGATGATCATATGCAGATCAGTCTCAATCCTGAGTAGTCATTGACTCCTATTTATGTCAACTGGGCCTTTTGAGTCATGGGTTAAAACCCAATATGAAATGTGAAAAATACTTGTGTCTTGAAGGCCCATTGATGTATGCAGCTGGGAATATAAACTATAGACATGGAATCCAACACTTCCTATGGAAGCTGGACAGTTGGTTCCCTTAAGTATTGGTTCTGGAATTGAATAGTTTGAGCACTCTAATTAATAATAGGTTTATAAATTAACTATTCACTAGTGGATTAATGGAATTAAGGATCAAGATATAATTAGAGGGGCAAATGGTAATTTCACCCGACTCTAGTTATGAACCACTTCTTGGAGGATATAACTACATATAATGATTAAATCAATGGACGCTCTAAATTTCTGAGTAAAATTGATACTATAAGGATAAGAGTTCAATTTCAAGTTTTTAGTTGAATACCTCTGAAATTAATAAATTAAAATAATTTATTAAAGAGTTTAATTAATTATTGAATTTATTGGAGCTTGAAATTACATGTCCAAGGGTCCCAATTCCACCTCCTTTATTACTATAATAAATGATTCATGATTTGGAATAAATTACATTCTCTTTAGCAATATAAAATAATGAGAATATTAAATATCATTAATTCATTTCCTTATTTGATAAGGATTTGAATTTATGAATATTAAATATAATTAATTCATTTCCTTATTTGATAAGGATTTGAATTAATGAATATTAAATGTATATAATTCATTTTCTTATTTGATAATAATTTGAATTTAAGAATATTTAATATATTAATTCATTTTTTTATTTGATAAGGATTTGAATTTAAAGAATATTATATGTATATAATTCATTTTCTTATTTGATAAGAATTTGAATTTAAGAATATTTAATATTATTAATTCATTACCTTATTTGATACGGATTTGAATTAAAGAATATTAAATGCATATAATTCATTTTCTTTATTTGATAAAAAGTGAATTTAAGAATATTAGATATTAATTTATATCCTTATTTGATAAAGATTTGAATTAATGAATATTAAACGTATATAATTCATTTTCATATTTGATAAGAATTTGAATTTAAGAATATTTAATATTATTAATTCATTTCCTTATTTGATAAGGATTTGAATTAAAGAATATAAAATGTATATAATTCATTTTCTTATTTGATAAGAAAGTGAATTTTAGAATATTAAATATAATTAATTTGTTTCCTTAATTGATAAGGATTTGAAACGTCTATAAAAACCAAAGCATATTTGTTTCCTTATTAGGAACCCTAGCCTCCAAGATAGTTTATTCTTCTAAGATACCCATTGCATCAAGTGTTGAGTACGCAAGGCAAATCTAAAGTGTATTGTTCCATATCTGAATAGTTGGTGCCCACACACCTCAAGGAAGTATGGAAAAAATGAAGACTCTGGTATAGGGAGTTCTTTCAATCTAGCAAGTCAACAAATCTCTTATAACAATAAAAGGTATGGATCATATTTTCATCTTTTGATATTAATATGTGTTTGCATGGATTTCTGCTAAAATAAGAATTCATGAAAAATATTTTAAAAACTAATTCTGCTGCATTTTCTGATTTCATTCCCTACACATAAATCTTTCATTGAGAAACGAAATCCAAGCTAAGCCTTTATAGATTGTAGGACAGTGATATCATTTCCAATAGAAGTATGTCATCTACATACAAAATAAGTAAGATGACTGTGCTCCCACTTATCCTTTTGTAGAAATAGGATTCATCTTCATTCCTAGTGAAACCAAACTATTTGATTACATCATCAAATAAAAGATTCTAGCTTCTTAAAGATTGCTTTAATCCTTAAATAGACTTTTGGACCTTACATATCTTTGTAGCATCCTTTGGATCAACAAAACCTTTAGGTTATATCATATAGACATCTTTGAATAAATTCTCATTAAGTAATGTTGCTTTGACATCCATTTTCCAGATTTCATAATCATGGTAAGCTATAATAGTAAGCAAGATCTTAATAGATTTAAGCATAGCAACTGGTGAAAAGGTTTCATCATAGTCTATACCATAAATTTGTTTAAAACCTTTACCAACCAATCTCCCTTTAAAGGTATGCAAATTACCATCCATGTTAGTTTTTCTTTTTAAAACTCATTTTCACCAAATGGGATTTATCACTTTAGGTGGATCAACCAAAATTAATACATGGTTGGTATACATGGATTCCATTTCAGATCTCATGGCATCCAGCTATTTTATAGAATACGGACTCTTTATTGCTTCTTTATAAGATGTAGTCTCATTTTGATAAACAAGCATTATATCACCATGATCTAACAGTAGAAGAGAATAATTATAATACTGATAATGTATCCTATCCAATTAACGCAGAGCTTATTTTTGTCGAACAAGTTATTATTCCACAACTTCTTGTGGTGCAACAAGTTCATGATCCACAACACTTTGTGGTTCCTATTCTGGTTCTATCTAAGTCTCAATGCTTATTTGTGTATCTTGAATTGCTTCAAGATCTACTTTTCTACCATTAGTTCTTTTAGAAATAAATTCTTTTTCCAGAAAAATACTATTTATAGCGATAACCACTTTGCCTTGTGTGGAAATATAAAAGTAATATCTCTATGTTGTTTTGGGATATCTACTATGTGGGCCAATTAATTTCAATTGAAAGTAAAGGAGAAACTATTTGTCTACTTATTCTTTTTATTCTTCATAGATAGATAAATAGACAGATAAAGAGATAGACAACAAATAAATATATTCATAGATCGAAAGATAGATAGACTAATAAATAGAAAGACAGATAGACAAATAGAAAGCTA
>JAREIK010003856.1:926401-936401 GCA_029783825.1 Sapria himalayana
ATAAAGATGCATAAATAGAAAGATAAACATATAAAGATATAGATAGATAGTTAGATTGATATAGAGATAGATAAATAGACAAATAAACAAATAGGCATATAGACAGATATATAGATAGATAGATTGATAGATATATAGAATAATAGATAGATTGATATATAGACATATAAATAGTTAGATAAATAGTCAGATGAACAGATTGTTAGACATAAAATTACACATAAATAGATAGATACATAGATAGATAGATAGAAAAATAGATAGATAGATTGATAGATAGATTGATAAATATATATATTAATAGATAGATAGATAGAAAAATATGCATATTGATAGATTGACATATAGATAGATAGACATATATACCATCTGATTGTTAGACATATAAACAAATATACAAATTGACTGATAGACAAATTGACAGATAGATTGATGGAGAGATAGAAAGAGAGATAGAACTATACAATGATAGATAATCAAATTTATAGATATATAGATATATATATATATATATATATATATACATATTGATAGATAGATAGATAGACAAATAGACATATAGATAATTACACAAATAGATAAATCATAGATGGATAGATAGATAGATATATAGATAGATTGACAGATAAAGATATTTATAGATAGATAGATAGATAAAAAGTTAGAAAGACAGATAGACAAATTGATAAATACACAAATATATAAATAGATAAACAAATAGATAAATAAAGAGAGACAAATAAATAGATAAATATATATACAAATATACATAAAGGCAAATTGACAAATATATAGATATACATATAAATAGATAAATAGATAGATACACAAATAGGCAGATATATAGATAGTTAGTTAGTTAGTTAGATACAAAGATAAAACAGATTGATAGATATGTAGATACATAAATAAAAAGTTAAATAGATAGCCATATATATATATAGATAGATGAGATAGGAATAAATAGATACCTAGTAAAACAAATTGATAGATAAATAAATTGACAAATTTACTTTAAGATTGATAAACAGGTAGACAAATACAGAAAAAAATAGAAAAAAAAGATAGAAAAACACATATACACAGATAGAGAGATACACAAATATATAATAGAAAGATATATCGATAGATAGATATGCTGATAGATAAATAGATAGACAAATATATAGATTGATATATAGATAGATAGATAGATAAATAGATAGATAGGTAGATATATATATATATATATATATATATATATATATATATATATATATATATATATATATATATATATAGACAAATATATAGATAGATAGCTAGACCGACATATAGATAGATAGATAGATAGATAGATAGACCGATAGATAGATAGACAAATAGATAGATAGATAGATAGATGGAGAGATAGATAGATAGACAAATAGAAAGATAGACTAAAAGAATGATGGATAGATAGATATATAGATAGATAAATAGATAGATATATAGATAGACAGATAGATAGACAGATAGATTAATTAATTGATACATAGATAGATAGATAGATAGATAAATAGATACACACATAGATATATAGAGAGTTAGATAGATAGATAGATAGATAGATAGTAGCATAAATAGATAATTGGTAGACAGGTAGACAAATACACATATAGATAGTTACATATATAGACATATAAATATATAAATAGTTTGAAAGATACATAGATAAATATATAGATATATACCTAGATAGATAGATTTATAGATAGATAGATAGATAGATATACAAATAGACAGATTGATAGATACATAGATAGACATATTAATAGATAGATAGATAGATAGATAGATAGACACACAGATAGATAGTTAGATAGATAGATAGATAGATAGAGAAAGAGACAAATATATAGATAGTTCAACACATAAATAGATTGACATATAGATTGATTGATTGATATACAAATAGACAGATAGATGGTTGGACAAATAGGAGGATAATGGACAGATAGATTGACAGATAGGAATATAGAAAGAAAGATAGACAGATAGATAGACATATAGATTGATTGACAGATAGATAGATCATAGATTGGCAGATAGATAAATAGAGAGATAGAGAATATGACATATATAATTGATATATAGTTAGAAAAATATAGAGATAGAGAGATAGGAAAATAGACAGGCATATAGGTAGATAGTCAAATAGATAGATAGATAGATAGATAGATAGTTTATATTGAATTAATTTGACATGTTATTTTAAAGATCATTATAACTAAAATATTAAGTAGAAATACTAAATTAAAATTCGAAAGAAATAATTATAAATTATTATATTTACAAAAGTTATTACCTTCAAAAATGAAACAATATTCATAAGATAATTTTTTTAGTTTATTTTTTAAATTAAACCCGTAAATCCCAAAAAACATAAACTCGTGAAAATTATTTTATTTCTAAATGCATAAATACCTATACTAAACCAATAAACTAGTCATAAAATAAATTTTTTCTTATTTCATTTTTTAAACTAAAATTTCATAAATCCCAAAGTACTTAAATTTTTAAACTCATAAATCTTTTAACTTCGTAACCTCTAAACCATGAAACCCCTAAACCCTTGAACCCCTGGGCCACTAATTTTTCAAATCCCTAATTCACTAAACCTTAAAACTCTTAAAACCATAAACCCTTAACTCATGAAAACCCTAAACCGCTAAACCCATAAACCATTATCTCCTAAAGCCATATACACTAAACACCCAAACCCCTAAACACCTAAACCACTAAACTCATAAACCCCTAAACCATTAAACCCCAAAAATCCTAAACACCTAAATCTTTAAACTAATAAACTCCTAAACACCTAAACCTAAAAAACCACTAAACCCATATTCACCTAAACCCCTAAAGTCCTAAACCTTTAAACACCTAAATCTCTAAACCCCTAACCAACCAAATACCTAAACCCCTAATTCCTTATACCCTAAAACACCTAAATCCAAACCCATAAACAATAAATATCTTTTTTTATAATAATTATAATTTTACTTATACATATTAATTAATTATAAGTTTATTTTTACAAAAATATATATCATAAAATATATTACAAGTGAGAAAAATATAATTTAAAAAAAATTATTTATCATCAGATGTCTATATAATCTTATAATAAGATTCAAAAAGTTTAAAGTCGTAAATTTTTATTTAGTATTATGTTTTATTAGATTTTTAATTATGTTATGTATTATAAATATATTTTAATAAATATTGCTCTCATTTATAATAGTTTATAATTTTTTTTTGTTCATTATAATAATAATAATAAAGAAACTAGTTTATACTGAATTAACATGATATATTATTTTTAAGATATTAACAACTAAATTATTCACTATAAATATTGAATTCAAAGTAAACAAAATTTGAAAATTTTTTTAATTCAGTATTTAAATTAAACTTATAAGCTTCTAAACTCCGAAACCTTTAAAATGCTAAATCTCTAAATATTTAAATTCCTAAACCCTAAACCATAAATCATAAATCTCAATTTCTTGTCATCATTATAATTTTAAACATGCATTTATAATGCATATTTTGATTATAAAAAAATTAAAAATTATTGTATTTCTAAAGGCACCTTCAAAATTAAAATAAAATTAACAAAATAAAATTTTTTCTTAGTTGAATTTTTTAACAAAATTAATGAACCCCTAAACACCTAAATTCCTAAATCTTTAAACCACTAAACGCCTACATCCTAAACCAGTAAACACATAAACTACAAATCCCTAAATATTAGCCATAAACCAATAATCTGATTTCAATAAAAAAAATTAAAAAAAAAACCATAAATCTGATTTCAATAAAAAAAATAAAAAAAAACCATAAATCTGAATTTTTATCATCATTATAATTTAAGTATACATTTTCATTATTTATAATTTTAGTTTTGCTGAAATATTAATTACAAATTATATTATAAGTGATACAAATATAATTTAAAAAAATTTGATTCTAATCAAGGGACTTAATAATCTTACAAAGAATTATTAAAATTTAAAAATCAAAAATTATTATTAAGTAATATATTTTACTTATAACTCTTGAATCATTTTAAGTATTATTAATATATTATAACAAATATTTATCTAATTTATAATAGTTTATTAATTTGTTTTTTGGTTATTATTATAATATAAATCTATAACCTGTTTATATTGAATTAATATGAAATATTATTTTTAAGATTATAATATCTAAAATATTATGAAGAAATACTAAATTCAGATTCAAAAAAAAGTAAAAAATTATTTTTTTTGAAATACTATAACCTTCAAAAATGAGACAAAATTCATAAGATGAATTTTTTTTTAGTTTATATTTTAAACTAAACCCATAAACCCCTAAACACCTAAACTAATGAATTTTTTTGTTTTTCCAAATGCCTGAATACCTATACTAAACCAATAAATTGGTCACGGTATAAATTTTTTTTAGTTCATTTTTAAAATAAGCTTATAAATACCTAAATACCTTAACTCCTAAACCTCTAAATTCTTAAACTTCTTAACCCCTAAACAACTAAACCCCTAAACCCTAATCCTCTAAACTCATCAACTCTTGAAATACTAAATCTTCAAATCATTAAACCTCTAAATCCTTAACTTCTAAACACATAAAATACTATCTCTTAAAAACAATAATTCACAAAATCTTAAACCATGAACCATGCATCTTTCTTATCATCATTATAATTTTCAATATATATTTTAAGTATTTATAAGTTTACTTTTACAGAAATATTAATTACAAGATTTATTAAGAGTGTGACAGATATAATTTGAAAAAATTTATTTATCATCAAAAGACTATATAATTTTATAAAATGATTACTAAATTAACATTATATGTTTGAAGGCAATATAATCTTATAAAATTAAATAAATATTTATCTCATTTATAATAGTTTAATAATTCATTTTTTGTTTATTATTATAATATCAATCAATGAACTAGTTAATATTGAATTAATATGATATATTATTCTTAAGATTATTATAACTAAGAAATTAAGAATAAAAATTGAATTTAGATTGAAAAAAAAAATTAAACATTATTATATTTCCAATTGTTATAAACTTCAAAAATAACACAAAATTTAGAAAATTAATTTTTTTCAAATTTGAATTTTTAAAATAAACATATAAACCCCAAAACACCTAAACTTCTAAACCCCTAAACCATTAAACCTTTAAAATCCTCTACACCCCTATACCTCTAATCCCTTAAACTCAAAAACCCTTAACCATAACTCATTAATCTTATTTATTTATCATCATTGTAATTTTAATTATTCAATTTAATTATTTAGAAGTTTATTTTTTCTTGAAATGTTAATTACAAAATATATTAAGAGTTATACAAAAATAATTTCAATAAACTTTGTTTATCATCAAGTGAGTATATAATTATTTACAAGAGTTTATTAATTTAGTAATATGTTTTAATAAATATTAAATATTTATTTATGAATATAGTAAAGAAGAGTTTCTTAATCTTATAAAAACAAACAAATATTTAAAAATCAAAAAATAAGTATTTACTAATATGTTTTACTAAGTACTATAAATATATTTAAATAAATATTTATCTCATTTACAAGAGTTTATTAATTTATTTTTTTGGTCATTATTATAATCTTAATCAATAAACTATTTTATATTGAATAAATATGATATATTATTTCTATGATTATTATAACTAAAATATTTAGTATAAATGTTGAATTTATATTATAAAAAAATGTAAAAATTATTTAATGTTCAAAGGTTATAACCTTTAAAAATTATTTTATTCATAAAATAATTTTTTTTAGTTTATTTTTTAAACTAAACTCATAGACACTTAAACCCATAAAACTCTAAATACCTAAACTCCTAAACCCCTAAATTCATAAACTCCTAAATCCTAAACCATAAAGAATAAATTTAATTTTTAATCATCATTATAATTTTAATTATATATTTTAATTAATAATAATTTATTTTTACTAAAATATTAATAACAAAATATATTATTAGTACAAATATAATTTGAAAAAATATATAATTACCAACTCTTAAACCATAAATAATAAAATCTTATAAAAAATTACATTAATTTAAAAATCAAAAATTATTATTTAGTGATATTTTAGTTTTTTTAAAACAAACAATTTTATTATTTTTAGCACACACAACTTACAAGAGACTAAAAAGCTGGCCGATTTAGGCCAAGCCATCATCCTATGCACCTTTTGATTATATGCTCAAAATACACATAAAATCACAAAAAGAAATCTATCACACGAAGAGAACATCTATTTTAAGAATTCAAAAGCATAAAAAATTTTAAACTTTAAGTGCTACTTTGCCAATGCTCTCATCTTACCTCACTTATCTCTTGGAGCTCCACCAACCCTAGTCCTCATCCAATTTAGCCTGCATAGCAAAAAGATACAAGCACCAAAAACCTAAAAGTAAAACATACTAATATACCTGAGTTATTGATGCAACTACCTTGCTCCTACACCTTAAAAAATTTCTTATAGACATGAAAAGGCACTCAAGTAGATTGTCAGATCTACAACTTAAGCTATAATGAGATAGTCTACCTCACCATCTAACTATCGGTCACCACGACAATAGTAAATTCTCGACTAACGCATCATCTCTGAAAATGATTGTCTGCCATGATATGCTTGTCCTTTAATCTGACATAGTTATGCTCTTTCCATATCTCCAATATTAATAGTAGGGACGATGTATCTTTTAATCCATGGTAAGTCAGACATGATTTTGATGTTCAATGAATTATCCAATTTGAATGCTTGTTTAATTGTGACGTTCAAAGAATTTAGGTTTGATAAGAATTCCCACTAGACATGATGTGAGGCCTCAAAGTGCAGCATCAAATGTAAACATGTCTCCTCATCCATACAATTTATACATTGGAATGTTAGGTAGAATTCCTTACTCTTTAGTATGTCATCCGTTGGAATGAACTCATTCATGAGACACCAACCAAAGAATGAAATTGTATCTGGAATATGCTTATTCCATATGCCTATATGCTCCGAATTTGGGTCGCCCCTCATGTTGAACATATCCTAGGTAGATAAAGAAGATGAATAGATAGATAGATATATAGATAGATTCTATCTTTCTATATATCTATCTTTCTACCTATCTCAATATCTACGTATCTATGTATCTATGTATAAGTGTATATGTGTATTTGTGTATATGTGAATCTATCTTTGTGATTATCAATCTATTTGTCTATGTATCTATCTATCAATCTTTCTGTCTATTTGTCTACCTATCTATTTATTTATTTGTGTATCTATTTATATACATATCCTTCTATCTATATATTTGTATGTCTGCCTATTTGTCTATTTGTCTATATAAATTAGTATCTATATATATTTTTTATTTTTATCTTTATCTATTTTTCTATCTATAGATAATTCTATATGTCAGTATGTCTATATGCCTATCTATCTTTCATTCTATCTCTCTATATGTATGTATGTTTGTCTGTCTAACTATCTATCTTTTTATCTATATATATGTTTGTTTGTATGTTTGTATGTCTATCTATCTGACTATCTATCTATTTATCTACCATTGTCTTTCTATATCTAATTATTTATCTATCATTATCTCTCTATCTATCAATATATCTACCTACCTACCTATCTATCTATCTCTTTATTTTTCAATCTATTTATATAAATATATATCTTTGTATCTATCTATAAATTTGTCTATCTTTCTATCTATCTAGCTATCAATCTATCTTTCTATTTATCTATCTATCTATATATCTATCTATCTATTTGTTTATCTTTCAAACTATCTATTAGTCTATATATATATATATATATATATATATCAATCTATCTATTTGTGCATATGTCTATCTATATATGTAACTATCTATCTATCTATGTATATATCTATCTGTCTGTCTATGTGCAAATTCTATCTATCTATATATCTTTAAATTTGTCTATTTGTCAAAAAAACTAGCATTTTGTCTGTCAACCTATTAATCAATCTTTCTGTCTGTCTATTTATCTATCTGTCTGTCTATCTATTAATCTTTCTATCTTTCAAACTATCTATTAGTCTACCTTTATATATGTCTATATGTCTATCTATATCTATCTATTTGTGTATATGTCTATCTATTATCTGTCTATCTATTTATTTATCGATTTATCAATCTATATGTCTTATATCTAACTATCTATCTGACTATCTTTCTTTCTATCTATATGTCTATATGTCAATCTATCAAACTATCTATATATTTATTCATTTATATGTTTATCTATCTATTGGTCAATATGTCTATTTGTCAATTTATCAATTTGTCAATCTGTCTATCTGTAAATCTATCTATCTATAAATCTATGAATCTATAAATCTATCTCTATGTATATATGTTTATATATTTATCTATCTATCTAAGTATTTATCTATTTATTTGTTTATATGTCTATTTGTATATATGTCTATCTATCCATCTTTCCTTCTATTTATTTATCTATCTATCTATTTGTCTATTTGATTATCTATCTATCTGTTTATTTTTCTATCTATCTATCTTTCTTTCTTTCTATTTGTATATTTGCTTAGCTATCTATCTGCTTATCTATCTATCTATCCATCTATCCATCTATATATTTTTCTATTTTTTATCTATCTGTCTGTCGATATGTCTTTTTGTTGATATGTCTATCAATCTATATGTATATTAGTCTATTTGTCTATATATTTATCTATTTATCTATTTATTTATCTATCTGTCAATCTATCTATTTGCCTATCTTCATATATGTCTATCTGTATATATATTTATTTCTCTATCTATTTATCAATATATTCATCTATCTATATATCTATCTAATTATCATTCTTTCAGTCTTTTAGTCTTTCAGTCTATCAATCTATTAGTCTATTTGTCTATATGTCTATCCATATATCTATCTATCTATATATCTATTTACCAATCTAATTATCTATATATCTATCTACATATCTTTCTATCAATTTGTCTACCTATTTATCTAACTATCTATCTATCTATTATATATCTATCTATTTATATCTCTCGATTCATATATAGATTGATAAATAGATATATAGATTGATAGATAGATTAGCAGATAGTTTGATAGAAAGATAGATAGATAAATAGATATACAAATAGATAGATAGATAGATAGACAGACAAATAGATAGATAGATATATAGGTAGACAAATAGATAGATAGACAGATAGAAAAAATACACAAATAGTCAAATTGATAGATAAATATGAATATAGATTGATATATAGATAGATAGATAGACATATAGAGATATAGTTAGATAGATTGATAGATATACAGATAAATTGATAGAAAGATTGATAAATAGTCAAATAGACAGATAGACCGATTGTTAGATAGATTGATAGATTAATAAATAGATAGATAGGTAGATACACTAATAAATAGATACATAGATAGACATATAGACAGATTGAGAGATTGAGAGATAGACATATGGACAAATAGACAGGTAGACATATTGATAGATCGAAAAATAGATTGAAACAAAGATAAATAGATTGATTGATTGATTGATTGACATATAATTAGATAAAAAAATAGATAGATAAACAAATAGACAAAGAGATAGAAAGATGGAAAGATAGACAAATAGATAGACAGACAGACAAACAGATAGATAGATAGATAGATAGATAAAAAAGTAGATAGATAGATATACAGATCTAGAGATAGGCAGGTAGATACATAGATAGAAAGATAGATAGTTAAATAGTTAGATAGACAGATAGATAGAAAAATAGATAGATAGACAAATAGATAGATAGATAGATAAACACATACATATATATATATAGATTGATAGATAGAAAGATATATAGATAAATAGATTGATAGAAAAATGTATAGACAGATAAG